>OZ023155.1:13173712-13178712 GCA_963678695.2 Diplodus puntazzo | reverse complement strand
CTGACTGCTTCGGTGTACAGGGTGAGAACGTTGAGTAAATAACATCTAATATGACTCATCAACTTGTATAGGAATCATCCACAGTGTATGCACAAACACACACACATACGTTGACTGGACCTCCAACTAATCAAGACTGAAGGTCAAATGACATCCAAACTGACATCTAAATCAAATTCTGTTGTTAGTAAGTTACATCTACTATTTTAAAATGAAATACTGAATAAATACTGACCAGTCTATATTATGGCATGATTATTATTAAAGGGGAACGTCACCAATTTTCCACATTTAAGTGTGTAAACAGGTCTTGGGGAGCACTACTGTGAATGTGGAACTCATTTAAAGCCTTTTGTAGCTCCAGAGGAAGTTGCAGGTAATCTGACAAATTTTCCCGAGTCATCTCACTCTCTGGTGAAGTTGCATTGTGGGTAATTTAGGTGGAGGACGAAGAATGCATGTCACAAAAAGGCAATATCTTAACCCCTGAGTGACATCGCTGGAGGTCATTTGCAGCTTCCTCTGGATCCCAGAAAGGCTTTATGCTTCATATTTATTTATTTTTTCACATTCGCAGTAGTACTCCCTGAGACAATTTAGTGGAGTTAACCTTTAAGAAAAACAGATAATTTTGTGTCATGTCATGCACAGGTGTAAAATATGAAAAAAAAAAAAAAAGAATGAAGCCTGAATTCTGTTTAGCTGCTTCCCTTTCGGGGTCCTGAATTCACTCACGTTGACTAACTGGCACACAGTCATGTCTTACGCTGACACTTGAAGAATAGAGATATTGTGAATGTTATCAGCAACACATGCTTTTCCTGCTATACTGAGCCAAAATGTCTGCTGTGAAGAGTGCCTTTTTTATATGCAATGTAAGTGATGTGTTTCACTTGTCAACCGTCTACTGTAGGTTTTCATCAACACATCGCCGAAAACGTTTGTTTCAGGAAGATTCGTTCCGTTAAATCAAGAGGATCCCCTATTTTTCCGTCTCTGCCTGTGTCATCTCGCAAGTGCGCATGTCGACATCTACTCTGAGCGGGCGACTCAACAATTAGGACGTCATGGCTCCTTGGGTTTCAGGGTAAATGGCTGAGGCATATAAAATGCATGCAAATGCTATTAAGCCTGCCGGACTTACAACCAATTAATTACTTTCAACTAAACAGTTTTCTTCAGAGGTTTACCCTACATTAAGCTCAAAGCAGCGTCCTGCCCTGATGGTAGCAGAGCAGAGACACTGTTGCGTTGAAAGGATAAAAAGCGATATCAATTATGGAAGCGGCAGTTGTCGCCGTCATCGTCACTGCCGCATGTATTCTCATCGCCCATATGTTCGTGTAGGAAAATACACTTTATCCCTTTGTTCCCTGTTTAATCCTATCATCTCTCCCGTCCTCTCTGCTCTGCCGCCCTTCTCCACCACCACCTCTCTCTCTCTCTCTCTCTCCTTCCTCTTTCAAACACCCCCTGTCCAAAACCATTCCCCTCTCCTCTCCTGCCTCCATGTGACGATCCCACACTGTTCCCTATAGACCGAAAGAAAGGCCAGCTTAACATTGTAGCAGCTTGGCAACCAGGCACTAAAAGTGGGGGAGTAAAAAAAAAAAAAGAAAGAAAGAAAAAAAAAAGCCCTGTGTTTTCCCTTGAGCCTCTTCTTCCCTCCATCTCTGACCCCCGTCTCTCTACCCTCTCTCTGATTCTCTCCTCTAAGCTGGCTGATGGCGGTGGGGTCGGGGACCCTGGCTGAGTGGAACTCATTACAGACTCCCTTCATTTCCATTCTGAGTGGGGCCTGTAGAGAGCGAGCGCACCAGGGCATTGAGGTGCACTCGCACAGGGAACGGGGGCGAACACATTGAGCAAGACACCACTTATGAAGAGTGACGGCCAACAGAAACAGCCTTTAATACCCCCACAGAGGAATAAGAAGAGAGGGAGAACGAGAGAGAGAAAGAGAGAGGAGGGTGGAGGAGGGAGGGCTAGCAACACCAACCACAGAGCGAGGGAAGAGATGGCGAGGGGAGAAAGAGCAAGAGCAGGAAAATAACAGGACAAGGCAAGAGAGCAGGGCAAGCTGTGGGGCTGACACAACAAGAAGGCTCATTTAATAAACATGAGCTGGAGCCCAGTGCAATCGAGTGCTACAACGGAAAGCTTATGCAGATGAGAGCCGACCTAATGACTAAATGGAGTGGATAGAGAAAAGAAAAGAAAAGAAAAGAAAAGGGAGGGAGTGAGAGATTAAAGAGGGGAATGGAAGGCAGAGGCGAGGGAGTAGTGTTTAAGTGTCTGTGATGGAGTGTAAACAGAGGAGTTTCTCCGCCGTGCGGCGAAAGACTTTGTTAAACACAGAGGGGGAGGAGAACCGAGAGGAACGCAGCTCTGCCCATCGCGAGGCCGCGCGTGTTAACGCCAGACAAGCATATAGCGAGGGCACGGCTCGTATAACCTCGCCGCATGAGGACGGGCTCGCATACAAAGTGAATTCCCGTCTCACCGCGGCTTTCTTCTGCACTAAAAATGTTTTGGAAGACGGAGAATACGAGCGTCACTTGAGTGGCAGCGGCACGCTAAATAAACACCGATCGCTCCGTCGCTCGTTTAAGCACCTCATCAGTCACAAATCAACACGCATCAGGCTAATTTGCACCAATTACGGGGCAGCGTTTGTGCGTCGGCGAGTTCCATTACAGATAAGTGGCCCCCGAGCTTGAAGAAAAAAGGAGGTGGTTTAAAGGCATATGCGAAAAAGGAGAGCTTTTTTCTCATGGCGTGCGTGCAGGAGATGGGTCCAGGGCTTTTGGAGGAAGAAAGCTGTTTACCTGGAACAGAGGATTATGGGACAACTCCCTGTGGCATGCTGGAAGCTGCGAGGGGTCTGGGAGGGCCGGGCCTCAAATCAGTTTAGGGAACAGTCACACCTCTCAAAGTCCCTCACTGCCACTGTCTCCTCTCTTTCTTTTTCTCACTCTATGTCTGTCTGCCTCTCCCTTTCTCACGCAAACATCCCCCCCCACACACACACCCACACACACTCCTCATCACCCCAAAATATTTATCCCCTCTCCGTTCGCTTTTTTGCAAAAGGTTTAAGTCGCAGTTAGTTTTCCCAAACTTAATCCGTCAGACACCGTTTCATTTCTCCCCACAGAAGTCTTTCTTTTTGCATTTTTTCCCTCAACAAATTGGAAGAAGATGTGACTCAAAGTCGCATTTTTTAAAAACAATAAAAGTGTTGCAGAAAGCACCTTTAATTGTGTAAATAAACTATCAATTTATACTAAGTGAGCGTTGAGTGTTTCTTTGTTCATGCAAACACTTCAAGTTATTCATTCATATAATCACAATGGTGCAGCAATCCGCCTTATTTCTGCGCCGAACCCGAATCAGTTTCATACATTTGATAATCCGCCAATATCAATGCTGACAGCAATACCAGATTTCTTTTTTCATGAATATTATCGTTATTATTATTACCAATATTTTAATGACCATTGTTGTTTTTAGTGGTTTTACGCTGGTTGGTTACACAGAGCTGCAGTAAATCACACAGCACTTACTAAAAGTGCAAAAATATACAAAAATGCATTTAATCTAAATATACGCATAGCAATTTATTTGAACATAACGGTGCAATATGTTAGAAGTGTCCACCTGTCGAATTTCTTCTCAAATATATGTTAACTGTGCAGCTAGTGGCCATATTGGCTGTCTCTGCCAGGGTTAGGAGGAGTGTTGCTGTTGGTGTTGGGACTATCACCTCTCAAGGTACAAAGCTGGTTAGCGTGCCCTTCAACAGATATGCCTGCAACATATGTGTGATGTGACATAATGTCAAAACTGCTATTTCTTTGCATTCTGATGATAATTTCAGTTCATTTTTTACATATTGCACCTTTAAGTAGGCTAACCGCTAATTGCTATGGCATCTCCTTTAATGTTTTGACATACGTGAACAAATCACATGCAGGGCGACGCATCACCCACGACTAATAAGTAGATTTACAAAATGACCTCTGTGGGAAATTGACAATCAATCAATGTGACACTAATATCAAATGAGTTAACTACGTCAATAAGAGCATCCAGAACCGGTATTGGATCAGTCCAGAACTTGATTCAAATTAGATTTAAAAATGAGCCTTTCATATGAATCTACCAGGCGAATGAGTCTGTGTGGCCCCTGCTGTCATGGGACCTGTTTTCTGCCCAGTTCTGCCATGATATGGAAACACTAGCAGGCAAATTAGAGATGGGGGGCTTGTCCAGGCTAAAACAGTATCCATATGATGTCACTGAAGGCTTTGTCCTCATAGCATCAGTTGCAGCTTTGTCCTCCCCCGGTGTGTCGAGGGGCCGCAAAAAAAAAAAAATGCTGCAGAGAGATCAGAGAGAGGAGGAGAGCGGTGGGTGGATGCCAAATAGAACCCTCCTCCTCTAAACTGGGACAGTCTGTTGGCAGCGTGGAGTCTCCGTGTTTGTGTGTAAAGCCTGTAAAACAATTGTTTCTGTTCCCGCGTTATAACATGTTTGCATTGCCTCTCTTCTTCTTCTTCTTCTTCTCCTTCCTCTTCTTCTTCCCCGTCCAGAGAGCGTGGGCGTTATTATTCTTTGTGTGTGTCCGCTATGTGTGTTATTGAATTCACACAGTTGACGTGAGCTGGCGTATGTGGGTCTCTCAGTGTGAGTGGGAGTAAGACTGTATGTGCCACACTGAGTTTAATTAGCCTGCGTGGCGCTAGCGGGGCTGTGGTCAGACAGGGCCGGTGGAGCGGTGAATGGGAGCAGGTGGCCTCTGCTACTTGGGGGAGGCAGGGTCCAGCCTCCGGAGTGGCTCCCCCTCCCTCCCCCACCACTTCACCTGCCTACACAGCCCTGGCCTTGACTGATGGGGACAGAGGGCTTACCTGCATGCCTCTTTTAGGCCAAAGGAAGCCCGGTGGATGGTAATCACTAATCGCTAACATGCTGTCTCTTTGCCTGCGTGCCCTTTT
>OZ023155.1:13158712-13168712 GCA_963678695.2 Diplodus puntazzo | reverse complement strand
CCCTCTATCTGCAGCTCTCGCTCTCCCTCTTTTGCTTTATGTCACGCTCCTCCGCTCTCCCCATCTCCTACGTCATTAACATCTGAGCACCCCCCCTCCACTCCACCTCATACCTCCTGCTCTCCACACACCCCTCCCTTCTTACCGTGTCATCCTTCTGTCCTCCCCTCCCCCTCTCTCTCCCTCCATCTTTTCATCTCTCTCTCTCTCTCTCTTCTCCCTCCATCTCTCTTTCTCTCTCTGTCTCTCTCTCTCTCTCTCTCTGATGAATGCCTCCCCTCATTAATCTTGATGTTTTTCCTCTCGCTGTGTTCTTCCACAGGCCTTCAAACCTCTCGCTAATTGCAATTAATCACCGAGGGAAACAGATGCCGGGAACAAAGGCAACCTGGGGGGGCCGTGAGTCCGTACATGTGTATATGAAGCGCGTGGGTATCAGTGTGCACGTAACGTGTCCACATAATGTGTACAACAGGGTGGGGGGTTTGATGAAGCTGTCAGTCAGGGTGGCACATGAAAGTTGGGTGCCTGCGGGGCTCCGACACCAACCCTGGGCTGCGTGTGTGTGGAGGTGTCAGGAGGAGTGGGCGTGCGTGCCTAACTGTGGGCGAGTTCTTTGCGTGGCGTACGGTACGCGCCTGACCCTGTTACGGCTCTTCTCATAGCATCTATCCAACCCCGCTGTGCCGCGGCAACAACGAGAACTCGTAAAGAAAGATAACGACACTGGTAAGTGGACAACAGGAGAGCCAAGAGGAGGAAGAGAGCGGCGACGTCTTGCTTTAACAAGTCTGTAAATGGCTGCTCTGTCTGTACACTTGTGTTCTGCCTGGGCGATGTCTTCGTCTGTCATTTTCGGAGCGGAGACTGCGAAAACTACAAGTGCTCTCGAAAAAACAAACAAAATTACAATTCAACACGTTCCTCCCTTCTCCTTCTGATGTTTACTTGAACGCTGTGATTACTGAACTCCAGGCGGTGTTATTTTATTTCACCTGTGGAGAATAATCATAGACTCTTTCTTTCCTTCCTATCCTCCTTTATCATCTCCCTCCCTCCCTCCCTCAGTCAGATGTCTGTCGTCACTGCTGGGCCTTCTGTTTCGAGAATCCACATAAAGAGCGGACACAAATGCACAATTAGGGGGGAGAGGAGAGAGCGTGTGCGTTTGTATATCACAGCTATCTGCATCACTCATCGGCCACAAGGAGGCGGAGAGGGAAAAAGGCTCCCGCAAAAACACCCGACACTCGAAACAAAATGGAGAAGAAACGAAAAGAAAACCACACACACACACACACACACACCTAAGGTGCGTAAACTCAAACTACACCACTCAAACCAGACGCGAGTGTTTGACAAAAAGCACCATCAAATAATCGGTGGGAGGCGATGCGAGGATAAGATGCGAGGCTCTGCTATGTTTTAGCACCAGCCTCTTACGCTCCGCAATCCACTCCAGCGACGCAGCAGAGTGTCCAACACAATAGACACCGGCTCCGTCGCAGATAACAGACTGCAGAATAGCTTCTTCTCTCCCATCGCTAGGCGAGGATCATTCTAAGTAGCTTTGAGCCCCCGCATATGGGGTATCAGAGGGACAATAATGAAATCAGGCTGATCTGATATGTTCTGTGGGATTAACACAATATGGTGACCCCTCCGTAACCCCGGGCATGCACCATCAGCCTCTGAATGTAAGATCTGAGAGATAGCACGGCTAAAAGAGGGAGGATATCGGGGAGGAGGGAGGTGTAAGATGGAGGGAAGAGAGAGAGAGTGTGGCACCTCATAAATTGCTAAGAAGACATGAAGCAGGTGCTTCCATGCTCCGGGAGGTGTGGGCCTACCCTGTGCCCCCCCCTCCCCCTCACATAATCACAATATAGAACGCATTCTGCATAAAGGATGGAAACAAGGAAGAAAGTAACACGTATACATGTTATATAAAAATAAACATGCACTGCCAGATAATGAGGAATATAAAAAGGTCTGTGCGTTCTTTTCTTTACGTACAGACGAGTGTCAATGAGTCACGGATGATGACGGCGCGGCACACACAGCGAGGCCCTCTACCTCTGTTCTGCTGCAGCTTCATCCGTCACCACCGCTGTCACACATCAAAGCCCGGAGCGTATTGAGCTGTTTTTCATTTCTAGTAAAAGTAGAGTGGGAGGAGATCTTTATTGAAAGCCTGGAGGAAGCTCTATTAAGTCTCTACTCTTCTTTACCTGACAATCCTACGACTTCAAGAAATGACAAAGCCTCCTTCCCAAAACACAACATCAGCCCCACCCCATACACACACACACACACACACACACACACCAACACAGTCCCTTGACAATTCCTTCCCAGCAGGCTCCACTCAGCCTTTATTCATTTTTTATATCACCTCCTGAGAGTCTATCGCTCGGCACGCAGCAATCGCTGCACTTAACCCATTATGCTAGGTAACGCTCCCCAGAACGGTCGCTCCCTCCCCGGGATAAATTATTAACTTCCTCCACATCCCGCCATTTATCACCGAGCCCCATCGAGCAGAACGGGAGAACCATTGCTCATATCCATGGAAACAAGGGCCCATTTGTGCAGCAGTTGGATGCCGCTGATGATGAGGGGAGAGATGATGAAGAGGAGGAAGGAAGGATGACAAATAATACCTGCTTTCATCCTATTGTTGTGAACAACAGTGCACTCTTTCTTTTTGTGCTCAAATCTTTCTCCTCCTCTAGCGTCATCCCTCTTTTCACGAACTCCTGCGTGCCACCCTCTCCGCCTCACCCTCCTCGCTTGCTCCTCTCGCCTTATTCACGCCACCCAGCCCTCTCCCTCAAGTCTGTCTGAAATGGCAGCAGTGTGGGGTAATTAGATCAGAGCTCGTCTCCATGGAGATGAATCATACAGTCAGGGTGACAGTCTGAGCTTTAGCACTACGCCGTAACCTAATCAGAACGTTTGAACCCCAGCCAGCATAACCTAATAATACCAACATGAACCTGCAGTGACCTGCATCCCTGTGCACAGCAGCGCACACAGACAGGGGTGATGAGCAGGTCTGGTTAAACACACCCGGTCACATCCCAGGATAGTCTTGTGTGTGTGTGTGTGTGTGTGTGTGTGTGTGTGTGTGAGTGTCTGAGCTCGGGAGGAGAGAGAGCCCTCACAGGTGTCCTAATTCATGAGCAATTGCGGCTCATGAATAATTAAACGCAAAATGCAAATTTGCTCCTTTGATCATTTGCATTCATGTCTAACAGCATTAATTAATCAAACAAACCTTTTCTTTATCCCCAGTGGAAAAGCAAGGAAAAAAAAACACATCAGCAGTCAGGGTGCGCGCGCACACACACACACATAATAGACATACGAGCAGGCAGATAAATATACAAAAAAGAAAAAAAAAACCCACACAGCAAACAAGTTTACTAATCACACCATTTAGCCACATCTGAGGGAAACTAAAATCTGGTGTGCTGAGCGAGTTAGCATGACTCAACCTTGGGCCAATCACATGATGAAGGTGGTGTGACACTACTCTCATCTCCTCCCTACTGTATGCTAATGTGGCCCGCGCAAAAACACACGGCGCTGTAAGCAAAATCTCTGTGGTGAACGGTGGCCAGGTGCGCTTTCGCAGTAGTATGCGTGCCATGTTTGTCGTTACGTCTCGGCAGCCGACACAGGCCATACCGTAGCATCTGCTGCGACATAGACGCAGTCGGGCTAACCAGTACAGCGTGATACACAATGTGGCGATGGCTTGGTTCTGATCCTCCTGTTAGAGCACGAGACAGATGGTTGCTAAAGGATCTGATGGGAAACACGACCACGCGGGCAAACACAAATAACACACTGAGGCTGATCACGGTTTCACAGGCTTCTTTGATAGGCTCGCTCTGAGAGATGGACCTTATAAAACAGCCACTCTTCAGTTGACCTCTTGTTTATAGCAACAGTATCATACACAGAGGGACAGCTCGTAAAGACGGAAACAGATCTGCCTCCCTCCTTCATCCTCTTCCTCCCTATCGCTGTCTCTCACCCAGTTTTTTTTTTCTCCATTAGCCGTCTCCTCCTTTGCTTAACCTGCCGCCTTCGCCAGACTGACTCCTCTCTTTCCCTTAATAAGTCTGTTTGTATGCGGCGCACACTTCGTGGAGGGCCTCGCACAAACACGGACTCCGATGCACACGCAATCCAAACTCCTGCGACTCCCTGCCAGCTCCACTCCCCTCCTGTCACACCCTTCTGTCATCAATTTCTCCTCAGTAACAGAGAGAGGCACGTCTGACTTATGGAGGGTATCAATATCGCCGACGTAAATGGGGGGGAAGGAGGGTGGGGCGCACACCTCGGGCTTCTTTTAGGACACCTCGTAAAAGCTAAATGATAGTTGAAGGGGACGAAAGACGGAGGGTAGGGCGGGGAGAGAGGGAGACGGAGGGAGGGAAAAGCCAGTGCCGGTTGTTAACGTGATGGCAGGGGGTCGTAAATAACTGAGATACAGATCTACAGCATGCGTGTGACGTTTTGCGGGTGAGCTATGTCTGTGTGCGGACGGTGGTATTAACAAGGTTAAAAAGGACTGAGTGGCTGACTGAGTGATCACCTGCTGTGTACAGTACGTGCGTATCTGACGATTTTACGTTGGAGCTGGGGTCGACAATGTGTATCATCCACTGGCTGATCCCGTCGGGGATTTATGCTAACTGCCAGGGTCCAAAGTGTCGAACGCCGGGCCGTAAATAGCTGTCCGTCTCCGCTGACATTGCCAAACTATCCATAAAGCTGTCACCTAGGACAGTTGCAGTCACACAGAACAGGCAGCCATTAAACTATCAGTTTACACTAAGAAGGGAGGAGTGTGTGTGTGTGTGTGTGTTTGTACGTTGTGGGTGGGTGCTGCATGCATTAGTTTGTCTACTAGAGTGCAGGAAGAGTGCAGTGTGAGGGCGAGGCCTTATGTCCCTCTAAATAACCTTTTTTTTAATCCAGTATTAACACAGGAATTACACTGATGGATTTATACATACAGTATGTATTCAAGTAACATCCGAGACATGATGTTTTCAGTACATATTTTGTCCTACATGTGTCAATATGAGAACTTTTATTTTTGAACAGAACAAGAAAAAGATGCTGGGAATGATTTGATAATTATTATTCTCCCAGTAAACTTAACTGTTTCAGCGCACCAATGTCATTTTAGACATTAAAGTTCATTATTGAAAGGCAATTAACATATTATGCTACATATATAAGAGATATCATGCTCAACTTCAGATTCCTAATTTTACTTTGGGTAACTAAAATAGGCTTACATCAGTTAATGGTCAAAACACACATCAGTTTTCTCAGTTTAGTGCCGCATCACTGCATTCCTCTCTTCCTGTCTGAGAGGCTCTGTTTTAGCTCCTGTCTCTTTAAGGGCCATCCCTCCCCTCCGTGTGCTCTGATTGGTCGGCTCACACATGCCTGACCCAACACCGCTAACAACAACAGGGCTGCTGCGACACAATTACGTGTTCCATGGTGACGTTGCGCGATGTCACGAAGTTGACATCGAAGGTAAAAGGCTGGACTACTGAGGGGACGTTTTCGGGAGCAATGTTTTCTGCGAGCTGATTCTGTCGGTGCCTACTTTGAACTTTTTAACTTTCAAGATCTTTCACATGCACAAGAACATGTACGAAACACTGAAGGAAAGAAAAAACGAAAGCGCATAATAGGACTCCTTTGAACAGTAACACAATCTTCCTCCATTAAATGTCACAAGCATTTGAAAACCAAACAAGGCAAATATATTGGTATCTAAATGTTTTATTGTATTAGCCACACTCCTCAGGTACTGGCTTTTTTCCCCCACTCTTGGCATGTTGACCCATCTCCCAGGTGGGGTCAGAACGCGCATGTTTGTATGATATATAATGTATAATGTATAATGTATAGTGTACAAATGTTTGAAAGCCAAAGAACATCTGAATACTAAATAGTTATGCTTTTGAAGGGTATAGGTTGACACCAGTTGAGATTCTCTACAGTTGCTGCAAACGGATACATCGCACAACGGTTAGGCCTTTGACACAAGCAAACACATACACACAGCTGTACAGACACGGCTGTTGAAACGAACACACACACACGCAGAGGTGCTTCAGAATGAGGTCAAGGAGTCAGTGTTGAACTGAGGAGAGGATCAATAGAGCTCTGAGTGTTTGTACACCTCTTGCCTCCCTCCCACATTTCCTATGCCTTTTGAAATCTCTCCATCTGTCTCTTCCTCGCTCTCTCTCTCCCTCGTCTCCTCATCAACGCTACTCGCACGGTAAGAGCAGCGGCCATTTAGAAACATAGACATCCGTAAAAAGCCCACAAAAAAAGAAAAAAAAAAAACTCCAACAAATGCACGGAAATGAAGGCACTTGTTTGCCACGTGTGCCGTCTCTCACGCTGTGCGGTGAAGCTGTCGGCGCCGTGCGAGTGTGTCTGGACGTCTCCCAGGGGCTGTGTTCGTTCTGCTGTGGGAGATCTGTGACTGGTGACTTCAACTCACTGGCACCCCGCGAGCACTAGCCCGGATGTGATAGGCAGATGAAAAGAGAACAAGGCAGTGACAGAACGACAAGCAGAGGAAGAGGCAGGGAGAACATGTAAAGGACAAAATGCTTTCTTCCCTGGTTGGGAGCATCTCATTTTTTCTCATTAGGGGAACTCATCTGAGCTCAGAGGATAAAAGGAGGACTGATAGCCGGTATTTTTTTTTCTCCCACTCCATCCCTCCTCTCCCTCTTTTTCTCCCACTGTGCACATGCCACCTAATTAATTACACCCTACCATCGCTTTGCTACAACAACCACTGCCGGCTAATTAACAGCACGCCTCAATCATGACCCCACTTCAAGGGTTCTGGATGTGTTTGTGCGAGTTTAGAGAGAGAGGGATCGAGGAGGAGGAGGAAAAGTAAGCGTGATATGCAGCGGAGAGAAAGGGAAAAAAAGCAGCAGGAGAGGGGAAGGAGAGGGGAGGAGGTGGAGCAGAGAGATGGAGGGGAAACAAATGGACGAAAGTAGCACGCAAGAAGCAGTGAGGTAAAAAGGCAGAAATGAGGAGACGAGCACTTTGATGTGACAGACAGATGCTCCGGAGATGAGGAGAAAAAAGATGGAGTAACTCCTCTCCACGCCCAGCTGTACTCTATCAGCCAGGCTGGAGCCAGAGAGGCTGGTGGGGAGTCCCAACGACGTGGTGTTTCACCCCGGACACGTCACTCCCAATCCCCCCTGAGCCTGCCTGAGCCTGGCCAGACCCTCAGTGCTGCTGCAGCCAGGCACCATGGCTCCTAACTGCCCCGAACACACTCTTACTGATCGTATCAGAGAGAAAAAACGGAGCGAGACAGGAAGCAGGAAAACACACAGAGGCCATACAGGCTGGAAACCACGAACGCCACATGTAACGTCCTCATGGATGAATTGAGAGAGATAGCGAAATGAAGAGAGACGGAGAGGGAGGGAGTATAATTTGTTTAGTGTACTTGATTGCATTAGCGTTAGGGTCATATTATTCTTCACCCATGTCACACACACACACACACTCAGAGAGACGTAAAGCCCACTGGGGCAATCATAACATTAATTGCGCTTGACTGGGCCTAGACAGACACACACAAACACTCTCTCACTCAATCACACGTGTTTCCTGCGTATCTGCTGAAACAGTTTATGCAGAGAAGGAGGACAGCAGGGTGGGGAATCAGAGAAGGGGACCACAGAGGAAGTCAAATATACGAGAACAGGAAAATGTAGTTACACGAAGATGAGCTAAGAAGATAAAAGTGTCACCCAATGTAACAACACTCACCAAAAAAAGTAACGCCTTCTGTGGCACCAGAGGAAGCTGCATGTAATGTGTTAAATCATCTCCAGTGATGTCACTCAGCTTCTCGTGGCATTGTGGGTAATGTAGGCAGCGGGTCTCCGGTTCTGCTGTATCAGTTCTGATCATTTGTCGTTGAATGTTACCCATAATGCAACTAAATAATGAGTGACATCACCGGAGGCAATTGTGAAAACACCTTAATGTGTAAAATTGGTAGAGTCAGCCTTTAATTAAAATGATTGAGAACATGAGGAACCAGTAGCTGATTAGCACTGTAAATACATCCAGAGTTGCAAAATATAAGATTTAATGTGATTTATCATTTCCAGTTAACCAACCTAAATAAGCTTCCTGCTGCCCGTGGCACACAAGGAAAATTTCATCTTGCGAGAAATAAAAAGATCTGTATAATTGCTTTGCTTTGGGTGACCACTGGTTCCATGAAGAAGTAATAATCAGGTCAGAGACGCTGAAAGAATTAAAATAGCTTAGAAAGACGCTACTGGATGGGATGAGTGAACCATACATCGCTGCTTTGATAATTAATATTTGCACATGAAGCTGGCCGTGAACGGAGGTGAAGGCGATTCTTCCTCAGCGTTATTAACATTTTAAAGATGTTCAACCACCAGAAAATAGTGCTGACATCATGATAAATTCAGATAACCCTTTAAATATTTACCACGATCCATTTTTAATTCTCTATTGGAGACAAATATAACAAAAGTGTTTGGTTTTCCCCATTCTTCAAGACAGTGATAATAAAATTGTAATCACCAGCAACTAACATCGATACACTGTCACTGGAACACCACAAAGAGACGAACAAAGAGTGAGAGTGAAACCGAATGTTCTAGTAATGGGCCAACAGCAGAGCAGAGAGGCCATGTTCGCTGTCAGCCATTAACATGGCCATGACTAAATTATTCACTGCACTCTGTCACCTTACACAGGCCGGGGCCAACTCAGACTAAAGAGGGCTCTATGTGTGTGTGTGTGTGTGTCTGTGTGTGCATGCGTAGGTGCATGTGATCGTATGTATGTGTGTGTGTGCGTGTGTGTGTGAGCGTGCATGTGAATGAATAGTGGGCTTTGCAGGAAGAAGAGAAGAAGGATTCCTTTAAAGAAGGGGGCTCAGTATTGCCATCCTGTGGCTCGAACAAGTAAGATACTGTGTCTGTGCAGGAGCCATTTCTACTGGGAGAGCTGCACACACACACAGACACACACGCAGCGGGATAAGAATATGGGTTTAAACGAGTCCGAAAAACATGCATGCAAATAGTGTGCGAGCCTTTTACCTTTCGATGCCCTTTAAGTGTAACGTGCGGTAACAAGCGAACACATACATAAACATACAAGCGCACATGCTCAAAGATGAAAAGAGGAGGAGGAACAGAGAACTGTTTTGTGTAGAGGAAGCTGATTTCCATGCAGGTTTACCATGGAACAGGAGAGGCTGGTTAGCTGGAGCAGCTGGGCAAACAATACAACCTCACCTGGAGTCATTTACATGGATTGTGTGCGTGTGTTTGTGTGTGTCCTCCGTGTGTGTTTGTGTGTGGTTGTTATGTGGAGAGGGGGTGTCTCCTGTTGCTGCTCTTCTTCATCGTGTTCCCTGAAAGTGCCGTTGGCAAGGAAACCAGAGAGAGAGAGACATGAGAGACAAGTCAAGGAGCACGGGTTTCGGGTGAAAGCAAGGCGAAATGAGGGAAGAAAAGGCAGACAAATGAGGTGGTGGTGTGTGTGTGTGGGGGGGGGAATAAAAGCAGAGCATCTTTGGAAGAGAGCGGCGAGTGGAGGGGTTAGAAGGGATGGGGATGGGGAGGGTGGTGGTTGGTTGGAGGGAGTTAACAGAGGGGAGGCAAAGAGCATGTGACAGTGCGACCCATGCCTCCCACTGACAAGCTTTATTACAGTCCCACCTGCAGCGAGACAGCAAAAAGCACTTAGCCTCGGCCAAGTCGCCTGACAGTGGAGGACAGTTAGAGAGGGAGGGAGGGAGAGAGGAGCAGAGAGAGAGAGAGAGCAGGGAGAAATCGTGGAGGTAGAGAGACAGGGTGGCTGGGTGGGAGGAGGGGCAATTGAAGTCATGGGGTTGCAGAAAAGGGAGGCAGAG